>CM060880.1:22405000-22420000 GCA_030762935.1 Hymenopus coronatus | reverse complement strand
CCATGTAAAGGGTAGTTGGGTTTGGGGGGATTTTCTCAAAATCTTCGTGTCACACCCCTAGAAGATACTAAACCTAAATGCCAAGTTTGATATTTTACCGACTTTTCATTTTTGAGTCATCGTGTTCAGGGACACACGGACACACACGGACCTTTTTCTGAAAATGCTTTTTTTTGGATATTGGGGGCCCTAAAACATATTTCCGGTGAAATCTCGGTATCGAATTTTTTGGTGGAGTGCAATACCTTCTCTATACATTATATACGTAGCACGTATAGAGAAAGTAAAAAACGGCAGTCAGTGTGGACTGTAGACGGGAATCGAACCGCTGTCCTGTGCAAAACACATACAATAATGTGCTTTCGTAAGAATAGTTTTCAAAATAGGTGATAGTAAAAGTCATATAAATTTTACATGGGCCTTCTTTTTTAATTACCGTAATGGCGTATAGGTAATTAAGACTTTTGGACCCCATTCCAAATAAGGCGGAGTTCATTATCGTATAATTACGCCACCAAAATTGCCAATTTGTATGAAAATTAACAGTAATTTATTTTGTTGCTATCGCTGCATATGATCAGTACCACAAAATAAAAATCTTGTGAGTTTTTCTTAAAACAAAAAAGAAAAAAAGAAAGAAAAGGAACTTCACCTGTTTGAGAAAAGGGCAATGAAATGGTCCGCTTTAGTTTTCGGGAGGCCTTGATACCTGACTGCTCGATTTATTTACCGTGTCAACGACTCATTAAGCAACGAGAAAAAAATATTAATTATCTGACACTATGACTTACGATATATTTAAGCAGAAAAAAAAAAAAAAACATAACGGAAATTTTCGCCTTTTGAAGGTGTTTTGTGCGCTTGTGCGGAGCGACAGGTAAATGATGGAGAGGGTTTTAGTTGCAGCAGCGGCTGACAGATGGAGTCGCGACCGGACCCGACGTTGCGCATTTGTCTTCTTCTTTGTTTAGCTTTACTTCATTAAGAGCGCGCGCGCGAGGCGGTGGTAAAAAAGAGAACCAGAGCAAGGGTACTCTAAATTAAGTTTTGCATCTCAGTCATGTTAACGGATATAAATAGCGCTTGTTATGTATAGTGTGACGGCAGAAATCAGGGTTCTCGCTCTTCCGATGCTACTCGGTGGCAGCACAATCGCATATTTAATGGTACAGGGGTGAACAGCCATCGTACAGGGATGGAATTCATTTTCAGAGCCCGGCATAGTGTATACAAAGTTATTATGTGATAATTACTTTCTCTATACGCACTGTGTACATAATGTATAGAGAAGGTATTGCACGCCACCCAAAAATTTGCTACCTAACGAGATTTCACCGGAAATATGTTTTAGGATCCCCTTTTAACTAAAAAAAAAATTTTAAAATACGGTCCGTGTGTGTCCGTGTGTCTGTGAACACGATAACTCAAAAACGAAAAGTCGGTAAAATACCAAACTTGGTATTTAAGTTCAGTATCTTCCAAGGATACAACACGAAGATTTTGAGAAAAATACCCCCACACCAAACTACCCTTTGCATGGAACTTTTTTCGAAAATTTTGATTTTCTCAAAAAAGGCTCTTACGATTTTGATTAAAATGTCGTATATTAAAGATATTTAAGTGAAAAATAAAATGCATATTCGAATTTTCTGGCTATAGCCTCTGATGACTACTTTATTCTGAATGAATTTTACGGAATTTTGAATAAATGCTAAATCGTAAGAGATAGACAAACTTCCTACACAAAAGATGTAGAGCATGTTAAAACACACAATTTATGTTGTATACATTTTTTTGTGGAGTTCATCGTTTTTGAGACATTCCTTATTTCTGTTTTCTGCTTTGAAAAACTAATTAATACTTTTCTCATACAGGGATTTGACAAAACCTGTCCATACAAACAAAGGAGCTTCGTTGACATAGTAACCAGCTTTTGACTATTACTTTAACCTATGCGTGCGTGCGTGCGTGCTTGCGTGCGTGTCTGGTAGGCTCGTGGTGAGCCTGGGTGTTGTTGCTGTGTACCTACCCTGGTAAGGGTTTAACCACAGGAATGAGGTGATGGTTAAGGTTTTGTTTGAGGTTTCGAGTGTTGCTGTTAAGGAGGTAGCGCTGGTAGGCTCCTCGAGTGGTTGCATTTTCAGGAGCAGCATCCTTTCCTCTGCTCCGCTGGTGTTTATTTATTTATTTAAATATGGTGGTGAATTTTGATAGACCTGTCCCTATGGGAGGGGGAGTGCTTTGTTCAGCTATTACGCTGTTGGCTGGTTTAAAGCCGTTGTTACCGGGGGTGCCCACAAGCCATGCGGGGAACCCGGAACCGCCTTTTTCGGCGTTCAGAGGGTAAGTACTCCCCCAGTGATCTGACAAGAGCGTTCTCATGTTCGCCCAATCTGGCGTAGAATTTTTGAGCCCGGCGCCTAATAACATCTTCCACATATGGGAGGGCCGAAGCTTCATGTAGTAGCCTCAAAGGGAAACGTCGACATATAGAATATATGGACTGGAGTCCTCTATTCTGCACCCGCTGTAACCAGAGAAGCCAGGAGTCTGCTGCCATACCCCACACTTCGCAGGCATAGAGCATCAGGGGGACTATAAGCGCCTTGAAAAGGCGTAACTTTAAGTGAACCGGCATCTGGGAGGCCAGTAGTAGTCCCTTATTTCGCTTCTACTTACAAGGAAGCAAGTAATAAGACTATTTCTGATAATGTTTTCTGATTAGCATGAAGTAAATAGAAGTATAAGCTTTTTAAAAATAATTTGTTGCAGGGATATGGAGAAAGTCATGTGAATGGTACACATAAGATTTTTTTAATTGTTTTCTCACAGAAACAGTGTATAGGCACCGGCATGGATCAGAAAAACGTACTGGTGGCGCCGCTCCGTGTCACGCTTTGTACTTATTAGGAGGATAGTTAGAAGCGGAAGCCATGTGCGATGTAGGTATTATTTCTGGTTTTGTGCCTATAAACTGCACACGTTTGATTGAAAGTGCTGTTTCAAAAGGTCGAAATCTTTTTATGCACATCTGGAAATATACTGGGAGCATATACTGAACTGTAGGGATGTCCTCGTCCTCAATCTTTTATTTACGATGAAGTGAATGCTGTAAATTTTTTTACGGGCCCTGATGCTCATGATGATCCCTCTGGACTGAAAATAAAAAATAAAGTTTGAATAGTAAAACGTACACAACAATACGTATATAAATATTCATAAATAAATAAAAGTAATAGTAATGGAATAATGATAATAATAACAATAATAATGACAGACTATTCCCATAATCTGTCGTTTAATCTAATACTCGCAGTATTTATGTCTATTTATTAACTTAAAAAACGTTAGCATTAATTTCCAAGCAACTCTATCCATGCTGCAGTTAATTTTAAGTATACATTCTGTCAATAAAGTATCGCGAATTGCTCATTTAAAAATCCTGTTTGAAAGGGGTTCGAAAGTATTGTTGTCGCTAAGTTGGTACAATTTTCCTCTATACCCACGCGTAGTTTGATCGTCATCTGTCATCTAGTTTGTTTACAGCACGCCATTTTGTTAGTTCATCTCAAAGGTGATTTGCGATTTTACGATGGATACAAATATTGAACAAGGAATCTGTCTCAAATTTTGCATTGCAAATGGTATTTCGGGTGCCGAATCGCTGAAAATGTTACAGAGGGCTTACGGGGAATCGACATTATCAAAAGCACGTGCATATGAGTGGTACAGTGCATTCAAAAGTGGTCAAGATGAGGTGGAAGATTTGCCTCGTTCTGTTCGGCCATCAACGGTTTCAACTGAACTGAAAATCGTCATTTAGGTCTGAGAGAGATTGCCGCTGAACTTTCTGTGTGTCACGCGTTGCAGCTCCGAAATTCTTGAATTTTCTACAAAAACTCAATCGCGTAAGGATTGCTGAAGACATGCTAGAACGAGTCAGTTCCGACCCCACATTCATGAAACGCGTTGTAACTGGTGATGAGACGTGGGTTTACGAGTTTGATGCTCAAACCAGTCAACAAGCGTCCGAATGGCGCCTTCCAACTGAGCCGAAACCTAAAAGGCCACGTCAAACTCGATCAAAACTGAAGGTCATGTTGGCAGTTTTTTTTCGATTATCGCGGTGTCGTGCACTCAAGAGTCTTGCCAGAAGGTGAGATAGTAAATAAAGACTATTATCTGAGCGTTATATGGCGTTTGAGAGAACAAATACGGCGAAAAAGGCCACATTTGAGGAACAACACCACCTGGATTCTGCACCACGATAACCCTCTAGCTCACAAGGCTATTACTGTGAACGAATTTCTGGCCAAAAACTTAACAGATTTCATCGAAAAACCACCGTATTCACCTGATCTGGCTCCTGCTGATTTCTTTCTCTTTCCAAAACTCAAGTCACCACTTCGAGGCACCCGTTTTCAGTCGATAGAAGACATAAAGGAAAATTCGCGGCGACAATTGATATCGATTTATAAAAGTGCCTACAAAAAATGTTTTGATGATTGGATTATTCGTTGGCATAAATGTATAATTTCAGAAGAGGCCTACTTTGAAGGCGATAAAATAAAATTGGATGAATAATTCATTTTTTGTGTTTTATTGACCAATTCCCGGAACTTTCTTGACACAGTAGTTATTGTTCCCTTTCCGCCTTCTTGTAGTATTTACATCTTTAGAAGGTTTAATACTTCATATCTCATAGCTGCTGCTAATATTCTTACTCCGCTGTCTCTGTTATCCTCTTGTTGGTAACCAAACTTGCCACCAGAGTAGCGCGCACGGTGCGTATAGAACAAGAATTGGATAGGTAGAGTCAGACTGAAAAATGCAATGCCATAGCCAGGATTTGACCCACGGATCTTCCGGTTTCTAGCCGGTTGCTCTACCACTGAGCTACCGTGACATGTTTCCCGGTAATCCACAACACTGTATGGCGACTTACAATGTTGCAAATACTTGAAGTCCTAGGATTTATAGTATAGTCAACTATTATGGACAATTGTGATAATAAAATACCGAGATTTCACCGGAAATCTATGTTTTAGGGTCCCCTGTATCCAAAAAAAGTATTTTCAGTACAAGGTCCGTGTGTCTGTGAACACGATAACTCAAAAACGAAAAGTCGGTAAAATACCAAACTTGGTATTTAGTTCAGTATCTTCCAGGGATGCGACACGAAGATTTTGAGAACTATCCCCCCACCCCAAACTACCCTTTACATGGAACTTTTTTCGAAATGTATATTTTTTTAAAAACTGGCTTTAACGATTTTTATTAAAATATCGAATATTAAACATATTTACGTGGCAAATAAAATGTATATCTTGATTTTTCTGCGAATAGCCTATGAAGACTACTTTATTCTAGATGAATTTTAGGGAATTTTGCATAACTGCTAAACCATAAGAGATGGACAAAAACTTAAAACATAAAAAATGTAGAACACGTTAAAATACACAATTTGTAATATACAATTTTTTTCGTTGGGTTAATCGTTTTTGAGTTATTCATTGTTCTTGATTTCACATCTAAAAACGTGTATATTTCTCATACAGCAGTTTGTCAACTTCTGTCCATACAAACAAAGGAACATCAGTCATATAGCAACCAGATTGTGACTATAATTTAACCAATGATACTGCCTTATTTCACTTCTACTTACATGGAAGCAAGTACTAAGGCGATTTCTGCTAATTTTTTCTCGATTAGCAAGTAAATAGAAGAATAAGCTTTTTAAAAACGATTTGTTGTAGAGATGCAGAGAAAGTCTTGTGAATAGAACACGTCAGATATTTTATTATGAAATGATGTGTTGCTCTTAATTTTTACTTTCTCTATACGCACTATGTACATAGTGTATAGAGAATGTATTGCACTCCACCCAAAAATTCGATACCGAGGTTTCAACGGAAATATATGTTTTAGGGTCCCCAATATAAAAAAAAAAGCATTTTCACAAAAAGGTCCGTGTGTGTGTGTGTGTGTCCGTGTGTCTGTGAATATGATAGCTCAAAAACGAAAAGTCGATAAAATGCTAAACTTGGTATTTAGTTTAATATCTCCCAGGGATGCCACACGAAGATTTTGAGAAATATCCCCCACCCCAAACTACCCTTTACATGGAACTTTTTTCGAAAATTTTTATTTTTTAAAACCTGGCTTTAACGATTTTTATTAAAATGTCGTATATTAAAGATATTTACCTGGCAAATAAAATGTATATCTTGATTTTTCTGCGAATAGCCTATGAAGACTACTTTATTCTGGATGAATTTTAGGGAATTTTGTATAACTGCTAAATCATAAAGACATGAACAAAAACTTAAAACACAAAAAATGTAGAGCACGTTAAAATACACAATTTGTAATATATAACTTTTTTCGTTGGGTTAATCGTTTTTGATTTATTCCTTGTTTTTGATTTCACCTTTAAAAAGTGTATATTTCTCATACAGGAGTTTGTCAACTTCTGTCCATACAAAGGAACTTCATTGACATAGAAAACAGCTTTTGACTATCACTTTAACCTATGATTGTCCCTTATTTCGCTTCTACTTACAAGGAAGCGAGTAATAAGACTATTTCTGCTAATTTTTTTTTCTGATTAGCATAAAGTAAATAGAAGTTTATGCTTTTGAAGAATAATTTGTTGCAGGGATATAGAGAAAGTCATGTGAATGGTACACATCAGATTTTTTATTCTACTGCGCCCGAGTATTAAGGAAATTGTGTGTATTTCGTATTAAATTATGCTAAAATTACTTTTTCATATGTAATAAGTCACATTCTGTGTTTAACGTATTCCCGTTATTACGTGTTTAGGCCACAATCCCTTTAAGAGCTTAATTAAGGGGTGTTACAATGTTTAGTCCCTTGTGAGTTTCTGCAGCAGTTGTGATGATGGATTAGGTTTGCTTTTAACGTCTGCACTCCCTAAGCTCTGTACTTCTCACGTTCATGCTATAAGGATAAAGGGCCAAGCTGAAATTGGAGTTATTTGTCTCGAGAACGCAATATGTTTCTCAATTTCATATTCCCAAATGGTTCACGAGTCAAAATGGACATATCTTGGAGCTTTAAAATCTGCAGCACGTTTCAAAAATTCAAGTGACAAAGGGGTTAAACCTACATATGGCGATGGTGTTATGTTTCCTCTAGTTTTAAAATGAATTTATATTACGTGTAGTAGATAGGGAAAGAAATGCATTCCATCCAAGAATTCTATACATAAAATTTAAGTGTGTGTGTGTGTGTGTGTGTGTGTGTGTGTGTGTGTGTCTGTGTACAGCATAGCTCAAAAAACGAAAATACCGTTAACTACTAAACTTGGTATTTAGGTTTGGTATCTTCCAAGAATGGGACAAGAAGATTTTCAAGAATATCACCCCACCCCCAACTACCCTGTACATGGAAAAAATTTCAAAAATTTTGATTTTCTAAAAAATAGCTCTTACAATTTTTATTAAAATCCTGTATATTAAAGATATTTACATACAAAATAAAATGTATATCTTGAATTTTCTAGGAATAGCCTCTGAAGACCTCTTTATTCTGGATGAATTTTGCTAAACAGAGATAGAGTGAAAATGTTGATCTGATGAAAACACACAATTTCGGTCCTTTACATTTTTGTTGTAGAGGTAACCGTTTCCGAGATATTCCTTGTTTTTGGTTTCAGTTGTGGGTCATTTTATTTTTTTCAGACAGTAAGTGCCCGTTTTCCTTTGTTTCTACCCCTGGCCAAGCAAAGAAACGATTTACAATGACAATCGAATAACGATAGATTTTAAAACATTTGACTATCACTTTAGCATAGTGCATTCCTTTAGTTGCCTTGCACTTATAAGGAACTAAGTAATAAGAACATTCTGCTAATGATTATCTCGATTAGCAAGGTGCAGAAAGAAGAATAATCTTTTGTAAGACGTTTGTAGAACAGTTAGAGAAAGTCTTGTGAGTGTAACACATCAGATTTTTTGGGGGGAGACCCAAAGCATGTGTTTCCAGTAAAATTTCGGTATCGAATTTTTGGATGGAATAGAATACTTTCCCTACTACTTACTATATTGTAATAAATGTCCTTATGGACTCAACAATTGTTTACAAATAAACATTTAAGTTCATTGCTACAAATAATTTACTCGACGTAAAACAGTTGACAGTTTAGGACTGCACGGCGTCCGTGGCTCGCGCACCATTGCGCGATAACACTCTAGTCCCCCACGACTCACAACACAACAACCCAGTGCAATTCTTGCTCCTTTTTATAGCGATAAAATGACGTCAAAAATCTTTCTGGAAACTTGTCTAAGGTAGTAGAAAGCTGACAGAAACATCTAGAATATCGGGAAGAGTCATGATGTCGATGTGTCACGCTCCAAAGTAGCTTGTTTCTTCGCGTCGTTGTTTACGCATCCGTCTGATATTCCAACTGCACTGTCGCATACCACAGCGATCATGAGAAAGGTCGCAAGCGCTGACGACATTGTCATAATATAAATTGCACATGCGTGCTAGAGAAAGTAACAAGCAATATTTCGTACAGAAGGTCATTGAATGTAACACACCCAAAAATTCGATAGGTAGAGTCAGACTGAAAAAGTCAATGCCATAGCCGGGATTTAAACCACGGATCTCCCTGCCTCTAGCATGTAGCTCTTCCACTTAGCTACCATGGTCACATGCCAGCATAGCATTGAATTTCTCAACTGACTCGCACGTTTCCCGGTAGACCACAAGGTGATCTCAAATTATTTTGAGATGACAACCCCAATGGCGACTTACAATGTTTTAAGTATTTTAAGTCCCAGGATTCATAGTATAGCCAACTATTGGTTTAATTGATTATTCATACAAGCCGTATGTAGGACAGGAGTTGGGTGGCCGCGTCATGGCCGAGTGGTTAGACCATTCACCTCGGCCCGGGTTCGATCCCAAGCGACCACCTGTGAGATTTATGGTGGAAAAAGCTGTGCAGGGGCGGGTTTTCTCTGGGTTCTCCGGTTGCCCCCGCCATCTCATTCCACCGGTGCTCCATCTTAATTCAATGTATCAACAGTGTCATCGCCTGTGGTGCCTTGGTGGTAAGAGCGGATGTTAAACAGTAACAAAAAAATCTGATGTGTACCATTCACATTACTTTCTTTTTATCCCTGCAACAAATTATTCTTAAAAAGCTTCATGCTAATCAGAAAAAAATAGCAGAAATAGTCTTATTACTTGGTTCCTTGTAAGTAGAAGCGAAATAAGGGACTACCATAGGTTAAAGTGATAGTCAAAAGCTGATTGCTATGTCAATGAAGTTTCTTTGTTTATATGGATCGGAGCTGACAAGTTCCTGTTTGAGAAAAATATGTTTTTCATAGCAGAAACTAAAAATAAGGAAAGTCTCAAAAACTACGAACTCTACGAAAAAAATTTATATAACATAAATTGTGTGCTTTAACGTGCTCTACATTTTTGTGTAGTAAGTTTTTGTTCATCTCTTACGGTTTAGCAGTTATTCAAAATTCAGTAAAATTCATCCAGAATAAACTACTCCTCAGAGGCTATTCCCAGAAAATTCAAGATATAGATTTTGTTTGTCAGGTATATATGTTTAATACACGAAATTTTAATCAAAATCGTTAGCCATTTTTGAGAAAATCAATTTCGAAAAAAGTTCCATTTAAATGGTAGTTTGGGGTGGGGGGATTTTTCTCAAAATCTTCGTGTCGCATCCCTGGAAGATACTAAACTTATATACCAAGTTTGGTATTTTACTGACTTTTCGTTTTTGAATTATCGTGTTCACAGACACACATACACACACCACTCACACACACATGGACCTTTTTGTGAAAATGCTTTTTTTGGATATTGGGGACCCTAAAACATATATTTCCGGTGAAATCTCGGTATAGAATTTTGGGTGGAGTGCAATACCTTCTCTATACACTATGTACATAGTGCGTATAGAGAAAGTAAAAAAGAACAAAACCCAGGAGTTGGATAGGTAGAGTCAGACTTGGACCCGGAGATCCGTGGTTCAAATCCCGGCTATGGCATTGAATTTTTGAGTCTAACTCTACCTATTTTAAGCTTTTACCCGCAACAGTGTATGAGTTAATGTTGCTTTGGGGACGATTCCATCGCATCCTGGTTTGTCACCAGCCTATTCATGTTTTGCTTGCCTTGCAATGTCACGGTAAGCGATTTTGATGCACCAGTAGGCGCGAATCTTTCTTGTAGAAGGATAAACCCTGCTTTCAGAAAGATGTCTTGTTTCCACTGCTACTGGGCTGTAATGAGGCAGATAACATGTGATTGATGTGACGTCATCCCAACAAAAGAGTGCCGTAGCATAAGTCAACGCCTTAGCGAGCAAGACATTTTTTCGTATCAATATGAAAAACAAAGACGGCTCTGGAATAGATAACCATCTAACTTGGAAAAGTTTTTCAATGGTGTTAAAATCGACTATAGAGTATGTATTATTAAAAATGAAAGTCGTTAACGTTTTAAGAGTAATTAATGACCTTTCATGCTCATCTTTTAAAAAGTTTGATGTATAGTCTAAAAAGTTTGATATGACTTTTATTTATGCACTACTTCACAGATGACCCTTACCGTTTATTCTTTTACCCATTTAATAAATGCTGGGCAGGAAATGCCATTCAGTTGGGCATTTTGAGGAAAGTTGCATGTAAAAACAAAAATAGTAAATTATTTATATAACTATTATAGACTAAATGGCTTATCCTATGTTTCATGGCTAGCCTTTGACGAATTTATTTTCACCTGTTCTTCAACATACATAGTACGTAAAGAGAGCTTTATATTCCACCGAAAATTTCGATACCGAGAATTCTTCAAAAATCTAATGTGTTCCATTCACGTGACTTTCTCTATATCTCTGTAACGAATTATTGTTAATAATCTTATTTATTTTATGCTAATCGAGAAACAGCAGAAATAGTCTTATTTCTTGCTTTATTGTAAGCAGAAGCGAAATAAGGGAGTACCATAAAGTGAAAGCCTAAAGCTGGTTGCTATGTGACTGATGTTCCTTTGTTTGTATGGACACGGGTTGGCAACTTCCTGTATGAGAAAAGTATAAGTTTTTCAAAGCTGAAACAAAAAACAAAGAATATCTCAAAAATGATCAACTCCACGAAAAAAAATGTATACAACATAAATTGTGTGTTTTCACGTGCTCTACATCTTTTGTGAGTTCAGTTTTTGTCCATCTCTTACGGTTTAGTAGTTACGCAAAATTCAACCAGAATAAGGTAGTCTTCAGATGCTATTCCCAGAAAATTCAAGATATACACTTAATTTTCAGGTAAATATCTTTAATATAAGATATTTTAATCAAAATCGTTGGAGCCATTTTTTAGAAAATCAAAATTTTCGAAAAAAGTTTCATGTAAAGGGTAGTTTGGAGTGGGGGATTTTCTTGAAAATCTTCAAGTTTGGTATTTAACGGGCTTTTCGTTTTCGAGCTATGCTGCCTACAGACACACATGCTCATTTTTCTAAAACTGTTTTTTTTATTTAGGTTGACTCAAAGCATGTATTTTCGGTGAAATCTCTGTATCGAATTTTTGAGTGCAATACAATACCTTCTCTATACACTATATACATAGTACGTATAGAGAAAGTAAAACTTCTGTGCTGCATCCGGAAGGCGAGACTTCAGCATAAAGAAGCCAGAACGCTGAACTTCACAAAGGCAGTATAAAATGACTCATTTAAACTGTGTTCTAACGTGCTGATCACTACGTGCAAAGAACTCAGAACATGGGAATATATTTCGTTATTAAGAATCTGTAGGTATCTTGCTGAAAGAAAGGATTCGACCTATCTTTGTTTATGTGTCTCCGCCCTATAAAGAGCAGGGACACGTCCTGGGCGTGGTCCCTAGGGACTGTTATTGTTTTTCTTATCCCGGTGTCAGCTGCAGATGCCAATTTTTTGTTCTGTCCATAGAAACCTAGTATAAAACCAAACTAAACACAAGACTGTCTTTCAGCTAAGCTTCCTAGCTTCCAAATCTTAGCAAAAGAGGACCATCCATCAAGGGAAGTTCAGACAACATACATTTTTCAGAAACATACAGAAAAAGGTTACAAAAATGAATCAAAGCAGTAAATAAATACTTGGACATTCTTTTTGTTCCAATTACCAAAGAAATGCATTCGCATGGGCAAGAGAGAGAGGAAAATATGTTTTGTTTGTGTGTGTGCATGTGTGTGTTCGTCTGTGTCTGTGCTCACAATCTGAGTGTGTGTATGTTTCCCTTACTGAGAATAGCATGCCTCAAAAAAGGAGGGAAAAGGAAAAACTAATATGATGTGTTCCATTCATATGACTTTCTCTATATCTCTGCAACAAATTATTGTTGATAAGCTTATACTTCCTTTTAAGTAACGTTAATTGAGAAAAAAAAATCTGATGTGTTATACTCTCATGACTTTCTCTAGCTGCTCTACAAACTTCTTGCACAAAATTATTCTTCTTTCTGCACCTTGCTAATCGAGATACTCATTAGCACAATGTTATTATTACTTAGTTCCTTATAAGTAGGAAGAAAATAAGGGAATACACTAGGCTAAACCGATAGTCAAATGTTTTAAAAGTTGTCGTTATGCTATTGTCATTACAAATAGCTTCTTTTCTTGGCCAGGAGTAGAACAAAAGAAAAACGGACACTCCCGTCTAAGAAAAGTATAAGTACTTCACAACTGAAAACAATAAGAATAAATACCACGAAAATGGTAAGCTCGACGAAAAAAATGTATATGACATAAGTTGTGTATTTTAACAAGACCAACATATTTTGTATAGTAAGTTTTTGTCTATCTCTTATGGTTTACTAGTTATGCCAAATTAAGTGAAATTCATCCAGAATAAACAGGTCTTTAGAAGCTATTCCCAGAAAATTCAAGATATACATTTTATTTTTCAGGTAAATATCATTAATTCACGGTATTTTATTCAAAATCGTTAGAACCATTTTTAAGAAAATCAAAATTTTCGAAAAAAGTTCCATGTAAAGGGTAGTTACAAGGAAGCAAGTAATAAGACTATTTCTGCTAATTTTTGCTCCGTTAGATGAAGTAAATAGAATAATTTGTTGCAGTGATATAGAGAAAGTCATGTGAATGGAACACATAAGATTTTTAAACATTTACATTCCGATAAAATATTCGAAAATTTGAACTGTTCAAAATTAAATATTGATTTGAAAAGAGGAAAAATTCACGATTATCTATATTACATTTGTCTTATTTAGGACACTAAAGTTGAAAAAATGTTTTCTATTAGCCACCTAGCGTTAAAATAAGGTACTTAATCAGGCTGAGTTCACAGTGTCTGTAGTTTCTAACGTGCTCCCATTCCTAGGTCAGTTTCCCTTTCTGCTGTCAGTCTTGCCAATAGCACAGATGTGCAGATTCTTCCCGTTTTGTTTTGTTTTGCTGTTTTACATACAATCCTTGCCTAGCCTTGCGGCCCTTACAGCAAGAGTAAACAATTATATTTTTGTACTTAGCTTCTTCAACCTATCATCAACTGAGATTTCCGCTACAACTTGGTATACTTTACGTCAGCAGTGCGCCTCCATTGTTTGATTAAGTTTACGCGTTGCTATAACGTATAATTTGCTCAGTCGTTTATTTCATAGTTGCTTGAAAATTGAAGTTGCTTAGAACGGCCGCTTTGCGCTTTTATGTTTTGCTTTCACGCTTCGACGGCATGCAAGTGCTGTTCAGATGTTTCTTATGTAGGTTTATTACACCCTAGCAACGAGGTATTCACACAGGAATTTATATAAATACGTAAATAGAGGAAGCCGAGAACTGCTGCTTGCAAAAAGAATGCGGCTTAGGGCATGGGATGTGCAACTAGTGGTTCAAGAACCAGGGATGCGGCATCTGAGTACGTATTCCATAGACAACACAGGCCGCGCTGTGGCCGAGCGGTCAGACCTCTCGCCTCTCGCCTAGACGGCCCGGGTTCGATCCCAAGCGACCGCATGTGAGATTTGGCGGGTTTTCTCAGGGTTCTACGGTTTCCCCCGCCATCACTGTCCACCGGGGCTCCATCTTCATGTATCATCAGTGTCATCGCCTGCGGTGCCACAAGTACTAAAACTGGGTGTTAAACACTACAAAAAAACTTATGTGTTCCATTCACATGAATTTCTCTACAACTCTGCAATAGATTATTGTTAAAAAGCTTATACTTTTATTTACTTACTGCTAATCGAGAAAAAATTTGCAGAAACAGTCTTATTTCTTGATTTATTGTAAGTAGAAGCGAAATAAGGGAGTACCATAGGTTAAAGTGAAAGCCAAAAGCTGTTTGCTATGTGACTGATGTTCCTTTGTTTGTATGGACAGGAGTTGACAAATTCCTGTATGAGAAAAGTATGTTTTTCAAAGCTGAAACAAAGAAAAAGGAATATCTCAAAAACGATCAACTCCATGAAAAAAATGTATATAACATAAATTGTGTGTTTTAAAGTGGTCTACATTTTTTGTGTGTTAAGTTTTTGTCCATCTCTTACGGTTTAGTAGTTATGCAAAATTCATCCAGAATAAAGTAGTCTTTAGAGACTATTCCCAGAAAATTCAAAATATACATTTTATTAGTCAGGTAAATATCTTTAATATATGATATTTTAATCAAAATCGTTAGTTATTTTTAGAAAATCAAAATGTTCGAAAAAGTTCCATATAAAGGGTAGTTTCAGGTGGGGGTATTTTTCTCAAAATCTTCGTGTTGCATCCCTGGAAGATGCTAAACTTAAATACCAAGTTTGGTATTTTACCGACTTTTCGTTTTTGAGTTATCGTGTTCACAAACACACGGACACACTGACACACACACGGACCTTTTTCTGAAAATACTTTTTTTGGATACAGGTGACCCTAAAACATATATTTCCGGTGAAATCTCGGTATCGAATTTTTTGGTGGAGAGCAATACATTCTCTATACACTATGTACATAG